>JAKWIX010000329.1:11616925-11644425 GCA_027704785.1 Solanum chmielewskii
CATATATGGTCTGGATATTTGTGACCAATTAGCTTGCAATATCTTGTCATTAGGTCTTCGGAGATGAATCCCTGTTTTAGTGCTCTAGTTGTTGGAGTAGCTTCTGGTTTAATAAAGATAAAATCCATTTCTGGACTTCCTCCATATCTGTTTGTCGTATTTCTCGTGAATTGGCATATATCATTAAGTGATCTCTTGAATAATAACTCCATATAGCATTGCCATTAAATAATTGTTTGCTAGCTCTTGTATGATAGTTGATAACCCAATTATTCTTTTATTTGCATAAAAACTGGGTATTTCAACTTTTGGTATCTCTGGCTGCTGCCCTATGTTTCTGGTATTATCATTTCCCCGCGTTAATCCAATTTTTACTATCTGGATTATTGGTTTTATCTCATCATAAAGTATCTCAGCTGGTGCTGTGTAAAATTTTATAAAAATAAATTTCCTTTTGTAATTCTTTTGTATATTAAAAAAGCTTTGTGGATCTCCGGGATTCCCATTATCTCTGTACCATCATATGTATATACCGTATTAAGTAGTCCATAACTGTAACAGGTTTTAATTAAGTTTGGATTGGTCTTAGTTGCGCGATTAACTTATTATATCCTTGAAGTTTTTGGGTTAAATATCCTGGTTTTTTTGTTGTTGTGGTAGATTTGGGTTTAAGGTTAAAAAGTTTTGGATTTTATATAGATTTTCAATGTAAGTTTGGGATATATGGTTATATATTTTCTTTTCTTTATGTAGGCTGGCTGCATATGTAGATGTTTGTGGAGCTAGGGTATCTACTATCTGTGCTTTTGAATAAATGGTTTAGTAAACAAGCTGTTAAGTTTGTATTTTTGATGTAGTTTTTTCCATAGCTGTTGTAATAATGTTATGGGTTTTAGGGAGTTTTCCAACGTCTCCTTCTAGTTCTGGCTTTTTTACCGTCTGCCGAACGACTAACTCCGCATTTTAGAGTCATGCTGCTGACTGTTAGCTTTCAGATTTTGTAACTCTTTCCCATACTGTCCACTTTCGTAGAAGTGTAGTAATTGTTCGAGTATTTCTTCTATTGTATCTTGTTCAGTTTGAGTTCCTTTTTCTTGATAGGTAGTCTGCAACAAGGTTCTTGTCAGTCTTAATTATTTCAATTGTAAATGTAAATTTAATATATTCAATACTAATCTCCTTATTTCTTTTGTCGTAACTGAATCATCTAACTTTTTTGTTATCCACCATTTACTTGTGTGTTATCTGTTCTTACAATAAATTTATTGTAAACGATATATGGTTCAAATGCTAATAAACATTATAATGCGAATAATTCTTTTCTATTTATTTCCCATTTTATTTGTGCTTCTGGTAAGATCCTGAATAATATCTACAATGGTGTTCTATTTTTTCTTTTCATATTTGTATTTAAAAACTCCTCCGTAACTATGATCACTTGAGTCTGTTTCAACAATGTAAGTGAATGTTCTATTTTCATCAGGAAAATATAATTTTGGTATTTTTTTGCATAGATTCTTAATAATTTTTATATGTTCTTTATCTTATTATCGAAATGATATTCTACATCTTTTTAAGTTTTTTATGTAGTGGTTTAAATGTTCTGCTAATTTCGGTATGTATTCTCTTACCTGATTTACTAATCCTAGAAAGGATTGTAATTTCTTTTTTGTATCTATATTTTCATCAATAGTAATTATTTTTGTACTATATGGGTTTGCATTTTTATTCCATTTTTGTCTATTTGTATTCCTAGAAATTCTATTTGTGATTTCATGATTTCTGCTTTGCTTTTACTCAAACTTATACTATATTTTTTACTATATGTATGAATTTTTCCAATAATCTTATATGTCATCTTGTGTTCTAGAATATAATAATATGTCATCTATATATACGATACAGTTTCTAGTTGGTTAAAATAGTTATCCATAAAATGTTGGAATCTACCTGGTGCATTTTTATATCCAAAGGGTAAAACGTTCCATTCATAGAATCCTTGTGGTACTGTGAATGCTGTTAATTGTTTAGATTCTTCTTCTAGTTTTAGGTGTAAAAATCCTGATTTACAGTCAAATTTGCTAAAATAATTATATCCTTGTATTTGTCTTATTTAAGTATTTTATTAGGTATGGGGTAGTTATATGTTTTAGTTTTAGCATTTAAATTTCTGTAATCTATGACCATTCTACTTTTACCTCTTTTTTGTTCACTATGTTTTATAACTAAAATGTGGACTTGTATGTTTACTATTACTCTTTTGTATGTAATTATTTTCTAATAATTCATCTATATGTATCTTAAATTCTTTTAAATCATCAAGTTATATTTTAATGGTTTGGTTTCTGAGTTTTGTTGTTGTTTGCTGTTTCATTATTCAATTTTTACCTTTGTCTTATGTTTTCCCATCCTTGTAATGGATCTTCACTATATAATTGTTCTAGTTGTTCATTAATTAATTGACTTTGTCTATAGCAAATATAATAATTTCTAATTGCGTTATTTGTTTATTATTTATATTTTCCATTTCTTGGTTTATTTTTTTCACTTCCTTTTATCCATTCTATAGGTTTTCGTTGTTTATTATTTACTCTTTTTGCTCCTATCTTATTTCCGCATGGTGTAGTAACCACCAATGTGTTTTGGTTATTATGTGTGGATAAAATCTATCTAGAAATGGCATTCCTAATAACATATCTTTTGTAGTAAATTCAAATTGTACATTTCTTCTATTGTTAGTATTTTATCCCATATTTGTATTTTTATATTTTTTGCTTTGTACTTAATCATACTTCCTTCATTGTTAAATCCTGTACTACCATAGGTGTTTTAACTTTTCCCATTTATCTTCTGGTAAGCAATTATATTTACATATATTCGCTTCTGCTCCTGTATCTATCATAGGGGTATAATATCTGTTGTGATATCCTTCTATTATAATTTTGCTAGTATATAAATATTTTCATTAATCATTTTGTCCTTTTTATAATTATTTTCTTATTTTGGCAAGTTATTGTTAATTGTTCATTTTCTATATTGTATGGTTTAACTTTTTCTAACCATTTTATTCCTAATGTAATATTATGGTTTCCTGGGTATATTTTGAATTGTATTACTAAGGGTATTCCTCCTATAATTATTTTTTTCTGTTGTTTCTTCATTTGTGTTTACTATCTCACTGGGTAGTCCAGGGCATGTATATCCTGTTTTTATAATCTCTTCTTCTAATACTAATTCTCTTGTTATATAATTCTCTTCTTGTCCTGTATTTATTAATATTTTATATTTTTTTGTCTATTATTCCCGTTATGTAATAATGATATGGGTGTTATTTCTTCTTTAGCTAATAAGCTTTGGGGGAATTTCATATTTTCTTTTAGATGTACTCATCCTTGATGAGGTAGCTCTTGTCAACGTATTTGGTACGCTTGAAGTGCTTAATCTTTTCTTTTACTATCTCTAAATCTTCTTCTATATCAATTTCTTTGTAGCTATAGTCATTATTATCTATTACAGTAATTATTTTTTCAAAAGGATTTTCTATTTTATTTTGTAATTTTGTTTTCTTGCTGTATTTTATGCTTTGTTGTTAATAATATAGGTTTTTACATCTTGCTGTAAATAATTTACTTCCTGGTGCTAGTTCTATTCCAGATATTTCCAATATAAAACTAATGATCTATCTATATTTTTATCTGTTAATGATACTGTATAGTTAGCACTTATTGTAAACTTAAATTTTTGATATATCAAGTTTCCTTTTACTGCACTAATTACGCTTTTTTCTATAGGGTGTACAATTCTATCATCTGCTAAGTATATTTCTATGGGTGTATCTATTCCTTCTCTAAAGCAGGCTTTTATTAATATTTCTGTTCTCCTAAATGTAGATATTTTATTGGGTTTTAGCTTTTATATCTTGTATTTCTTTATTTATCATTCTTTATTTATTATAGGTATATATGCTTTTCCTTTTGTATATTTACAATCTATTATATGTTCCTTTTGACTAACTACATAATATTTTCTTTTTGTCTTTTAAACCAATTTCTTAAAATAGGTATTTCTAGTACTTTTTCAACACTTAAATCTAATTCTTTTCCTTTATTTGTTCAAATATCGAATTATCAAATATAATTTTTCTGTTCTGATGATTCTTCATCTTGAGTTCTTCCTTAGATATTATTTTTATTTCGTTTTCAGACATTTATATTCCTTCATGTTTCGTTATTATCTATGTTAATATTTTCTTCTTCATTCTCAGTTTCTACATCTGATACTTCATATATACTATCATTTTCATTTAATTCATAATCTATATTTCTATTTGCATATATTTTTCATTATCTATAATTAATTCTGCAATTTGTTTTCTTTTTAGATTTTGGGTAATTTACAATCTTTAGCTATGTGTCCTATCTTTCCACAATTATAACAAGTACATTGGGATATTTTTCTTTTTGGTCTATATGGTCTTTTTATTTTATGGTTTTTTACATAATATCTCCGTTGATCCTGCAAGAAGAGAGTTAGAATTTTGTCTGAGGAATTTTCATTTTTACCCCAAGATTTTTCAGAAATTTCTTCGCTCTCCCCAATTCAAAACTCTAGTGTCTTCTCCTATAAATATTCTTATCTAGGATAGCTTTTGGAGAGGCTGATTTTTGGGTTTTGGGGGCAGTTTTTTTTTTACTGAAAAAGATTGGAAAACTTAGGAGATTTTTTTTTGTGGAAGTTTTGAAGGGAGAAAAGAAAACTGTATTGAAAGTGGGATTTTTCTTTGGAAGAGACACCCAAAACAGCTCATGAAAATAGAAATAACACTTGCTAAAAATACGTTCAAAACAAAGAAATAATAATATTCTTTCAATTGGAGCAACGTTTGGTATCGGTTTCCTCGAGTTTTTCTTTGAGAATTTTGCTTGGGTCTTCTCGTGGCTGTTCGTGTTTGTACTAGTGTGGACGTTGCTTCTCTTTCAAGCTCGACCTCTCTTAGTATCGCTGCACCCTAAAAGGTAATATTCATTCCATTTCGAATATGTCTTGTTATGAATGTATTTAGTTATATGGTCTCCCCGAGTCTGATGTATATGGTAGTTTCTCGTTTGGTCTTGCTGCACCGATATGTCATTTTTTGAGTCGTTTTTGCTCTCTCTCTTTTCGAGTTCTTGCGATGTTAAGTCAGGAAGCGGTTTTGAATGAGAGATAATATTTTTCACATGAGTCTTGCTTGTGTAGCATTACGATGATATGTCTTTGTTTGGCTGCTCAATTTTCATTTTCCATCAAGATATCATGTTAATTTTATATGCTCGTAAATATCTCGTTGGGTTCGCTTTTGCTTGTTTTTTTTTGAGTCTTCGAATTTGTGTTTCCTCGTTTGTTCGCTATTTATTTTGTGTCAATAGCATGTTTTCTTGTTATTAGTTTAAGACTGTTTAAATTCGTGCGTGTGAGTGTTGGGTGGGTTGCTCATGGACTGTTGCTATTTTCCATTTAGTCTATGTTTTTGTATACATGAATCCGCGTTGTCGTTTCCCTCTCGACACCTTAGTTTTCATCCCATCATCTCATGTAGATGAATGAGCTCAGATGCCTGCATGGAGTTTGTGTTGAGTTTGTAGTCGTCTGGAGGTCATGTATTGATTGATTTTTTTCCGTTCGAAATTAGTGTTATTTCGTACGTAAGTTTAACATTTGAGGTTAATTGAGGGAATCACATGATGCAGTTGCATCTTGTTTTCTCCATTTTGAAATCTTTGTTGTTCCACTGACTCAAATGATTTGCTTAAGCTACTTTGAACCCGTTTGGATGGGCTTAATAAAAGCAGCTTTGAAAAAAGGAAAAATTAGTAAACTAGACAAAATAAATAACATATTTAGTAAAAATATCCATACTTTATTAATAGTAACAATAATGTCAAAAATGTCATTATTTTAAAAAAATTTATGTGTCCCAATTTTCTTTCGATTTTATCTCTCTTTTTCAATTAATTCTATATATCCTTTTTAAAAAAAATTATTCTCTCTCATATTTATCTTTCAAATTGTTAATTCTTTCTTCCATTTACTTTTTTTTCTCTAATGGTTATCTTTTTTTATTTTCCTTCAACATTCAAGTTGCAAATATTTTTTGCCATATATTTGGTTGTTTTTTTAATTCAAAATTGAAACAACAAGAATCCCTTTGATTAAGGTATCTCTAATTTTATCCTATTTTCAGATCTTTTTCTTTTTTTTTTGTTTAAATCTTAAAAAAAATGTTGTTTGTATTTTTCAATTTCCATTATGATTTACTCTCCAATGGCTGAATCCAATAGGCTTACTAGATGTATTTATCTTAATCAACCAATTTCTGGTGATTTTTCATCCTTTAATTTATTTATTACTTAACAAATAGTGTATAATATATGATCCGCTGCTAAAATGAAGGAAGAAAGAGGGTAATAACATTTACAAGACTCATTGGTGTGCAAAACCTTCCTCAAATTCAAAACGCAAATGTAGAATCTTTGTCTACTCATGAGGATCTTGAAAAAGACGACGAAGATCGGATAGTTGTCGAACAATTTTCTATTAGTTTGTTTTGTATTTATAGTTATTTAGAATTTGGTATGTTTTCTTAATTTGTATTCAAATCACTATGTATACTATCAATATTTGTATTTATTAAAAATTTCATGTTGCATGGTTTATGAATCTTGTATTTGTCCCTAATTTGTATTCATCCAAATGAATGTCAACTAGTTATGTATTTTATTTATAAGAAGAACAACTTTCTATTAGTTTAGTTGTATTCGAATACAAATACAAATAATAGACATATTGGAATGAATACGACTTAGAAAAGGAAACAAGATTTTGAAAAGAAAAATAAATACACAGTAAAAAATATATACAAATACAAATGTATTTCTTAAATAACTATATTTTATTTCACATACATATAGGAATGAATACAAACTAATAAGGTATGTCAACTGAATTGACATTTTTTTCTAATTTGTATTTATTATAAAGGTATGTCAACTAATTATGTACTTTATTTGAGAATGAGTACAACCCAATATTCAATTATTCTTTTCAATTTTATATTTCATTCACTTTTTCATCATACTAATTTTTGTATTTATATATTATTATACAAAATTCTAAATAAAAACTAGAGATAAATAGAAATATAAATAAAATACATATTGAAATGAATACATAACGGATTTTTGAAGAAAAAATAACTATATAGGGAAAAAATATATGAAAATACATATATTTCTTAAATGACTATAAATAAATTCGGCATACCTATTGGAATGAATACAAACTAATAAAAAAACTATAATAAATATAAATAGAATATATTGTGGATGGAATGAATATAATTTAAAAAGATAAAAATTTTGGAGAAAAAAAAAAAATTTATTTGAAAATGTAACTGATGAGAAAATTAAGGATACTTGCCTTTTTTTTTGAAATATTCCCCCTCTTAATTTTCTCCTTTTTGTTATTAAATAATTATATTCTTTAAATAAAAATAAATAATAAAAAACATAAATAAGATACATAACAAACTAAAATGACATTTTTACTAAATATTGAAATTGTTGCTAATGAGTCCTCTTAAATGCTAAAATATTGACATTTTAAAAAATTTCTCTTGTTGACGTGTTTGGCAAATAAGTGCTGATAAACAGCTGTTTAAATCAAAATGTCTGAAATACCCTTAAAAGCTGTTAACATAATAAAAGTTAATTAATTTATATTTTACAGCCATAAATAATTTTATATTTTGCTATCATTCACATATTTCTTTTCTCCACAAATTATTTATAAGAGGAATATAAACTTATTATGGATTTTTAAAGATATATAATTGAATAGATTAAAGAACGATTTAAGATTTATTTAGTTTCATCCATAGATAATAATAATTGTCTATCATTCACATATTCTTTATTATCACAAATTATTTATAAGAGGAATATATATTTTTATTTAAGTTATATGTGCAACTTATTTTACATTTTAATAATATATAATTTGAATAGATCACTTGAAAGATTTAAGATTTATTTTATTTTCATTCATTAGTAATAGTAATTCTCTATCATCCACACGTGAAAAGGGCAAAAAGGTAAAAATGTGGTCAACTTAAAACAGCTTATAAGCTGGGGAAAAAAACACCCCTACCTCAGTTTTTAACTTTTGGCTTAAAATAAGTTTTTGTTTTAACTTAAAATAAATTATTTTGAGTATTGCCAAACAACTAAATAAGTCAAAACCAGCTTTTAAGTCAGTTTGACCAGCTTTTAAGCTGAGCCCATCAGGCTCTTTGTATGTTTTCATTTTGCCAAAGTTTCGATAAAGAGTTACCTCCATTTGCCTTTGAGTGACTCAAATAAATTTGTTATTATTATTTATCTTATATATATAAGTTTTGTTTTGTGGCGCTACAGTAAAAAATAATAATAATATAGATTCACTCTTGTGTTATTCATGAGCCAAATAAGGTAATTGTGACAAAATGCCACTCATCTTCTTATATTCTGCTTAAATTCAATTTGATGTTGGACTACTGTATATCGGTTCGATCGAACAAGTATTTTCTTTTGAGAGTTTGTCTTTGATGTTGTGTATCAACTCGTCTTATATTTCTTCTTTGCAACTATGTGCTTACCTTACTGCCCAACAAACTTTGTTTTAATTAAATTACGGCTCCCTTTATTTTTCTAAGTTAGGACAAAATTGCTCATGTGTGTAGGTGTATCGGTAAAGTTTGGGTTGTTTGTTTTTTATATGCTAAATCTAAATTTTGCTGGTATTTTTGTCTTCGTTAGCATTTAAAATATTGATGACTTTGGTCGTCTATCTTACAGTGAATTAGAGGTTTTTTTATGCTATTACAAAGTGTTAAAGCTTGTTTCAATGTTTAATTGCATGAAAATGTTTTTTTTTTAACAGTTCCTATCTAATTTGTTTAATATTGTATTTGTGGAAATTAAGTTTGGTTAATATTGATTGTGTTTATGCTTACTGTTATGAGCTTACTTACCCTTCTAAGTTTAATTAGATATATATATTATATATATATATATATATAATTATATATATATGTTTTTAAAAAATAAAAGAAAGAAAGAAATAATAAAAAGAGTTATAAAAAAAAGAGTTGTCCGTTGCTGTTAAAATGTTGTGAACTTGCCATTATATTTAATATTTCATGACTTGTCATTTGTTCGATATTTCCCACGATGCTGATACTTGTGTATTTTATTGTTACTTTGTATATGAAATCGGTCCGAGTTCGTTAAGAATTTGTCTTGTGTATGTCAAAAAGAACCGTAAAGGCTCAATTCCTATTGTTCGAGTTAAGCCTTACAAATCGATGGACAAGTCCCCAAAAATTGAAGAATATGAAGTCAGATGAAGAGTCGAAGAAGCTGGGATTAGAAGACACGTTCTAGTTTTTTGCATTTTTGTATTTTGTTATTTTCGGGCCTAAGCCCTTGCCGTCTTTTATTTCTTGTGTATTTGTTTATTATTATATGTTTAGTCTAGGACAGGTAGGAAAGAAAAATGGGTCAAACTCGAAAAGTCAAATGGGTCGAAAATCCAAAATAGGTGGGTCCAAATTCTGGTCAAGGCGGACGGAAACCCAGACTTGGACCCAATATCTCTCTCCCTATCTCTCTTTACATGCTTTGAATTATTTGTCTTGTTTATTTGGCATTAGTTAAAGGTTCTAAAACTATGAATTCTCGTAAAACGCCTTAAAAGTTTAATCGACCTAAAATCAATAATTTTTGCGAATAAATCACTTAGATAAATAAGTTATGTTTTTAAAATCTCTATTATTCTAATCATTTTTTCAAGTAAAGTTAAAAACAAATTTTAGCCAAACTATATTAGTTGCTGGAAAACCATTTTAGACGGATGTTTTAGGTGCCTAACACCTTCCAAAAACATAATTTGAATCCTCGAACCCCTTTCACGTATTCAAACAATTTTTTTGGTTAAGTTATTTGAAAACAATAGTTTTCTTAATTTTTTTTTCTTAAATATTAGGTGGCGACTCTCAAAGTCGAAAAAAAAACTCTTCAAATTTAATATTTTTCCTTTTTCGATTAAAACAGCATACACAACACAATTCACAAGGTTCAAAGTCACAGTTTAACAATTACATTTAGTCCAATCACACGAGTCAAAATCGTTACTCACAATAGTTAAGTCATTCTATCATAAGTATCAAGATCATAAGGCATAAGAGTCGATATTATCAAGCACAAGTTGTAAGATCATCAAACACATTTATCAAGTATACCAAACACAAGTAACAACATTATCGTGTACTAACATCAATTAGGACTCATGAGGAACATCCATAGTCCATGTGATCATCGGCAAAGACCTTGGCATCTACAATACTCACCGACAATGAAATTGGCATTAAAATTCTTGTCAGCATTGATATCAATCACCGTATATACCTCGATATTAATAACACTCACCGTCAAAGAGCTCGATATCATATAATACTCACCAGCAAATACCTTGGCATCAATATCACTGGATGACAAAGGCCTAGACATCAATCACACTCGACAATAATAACCTCGACATCAATAACACTCGCCGACAATAACCTCAACATAATCACTATACATCTCATCTTAGTGTTTCATAATTGATGCATATAGGCATGTTCACACAATGATGAAGAAATAACAATCCCTAGTAATTCGCATCCACAACATCACTATCAGAGCATCACATCAATCACCGAATCAGTAATAGCACTCAACGTTATCACAAAGCACGATACACTATTATCAATATGTTGCCTTTTCATTAACCCTGTCTTTTTCATTAAGGTTAATCAATTTGAGCAATGAACCCATCACCTCATTCTCATTACTCCCCAACACATACAAAGAAGAAAATTCAAATTTCTACATGCTTTAACAAAGTTTACAAATTTACTTGCCTTAATTCAATGAAAATTCAATCCAAGACTTGTGTTTTTCCTTTTCAAACAATGTCTAAATCAACATAATCTAGACAAACAAGTATTCACAATGAGTTCCAGTGCCAACAACACTCATATCTAGCTAGCAATTGGAATAAATAAGTCAAATTGACTCAAAAACTCAATTTCAAAAATGAAGGGTAAATATGGATATTTATACATGAAAATGTTATATATAATATTTGGAATCTATCGGTGAAAATCATTTAAAAAGGGAGTTATATTCAACTTATAATCATCACTTTTCTTAAAAATTTTAAAGTTCATGAAAACTTTCCAATTTGTCAAACAAAAATCTCAATTTTTTAATGTTAAAATTCACAAATGAGTATAGATAATTGAAGTTTAGGATACATAAATACTTATCCAAATGATTCACCACAAAAAATCTCTTTAAAATCGTCTCAAAAGATTTTCCAAAACATAAATTGGGAGAGAAATAGAAAAATCCTAAAACTTCAATAAGAAGAATCCAATCCTCTCAGTTGTCTTTTTTGTGAACCTAGGGTCCCTTACGCAATAATCGTTATTGTGACTCATGGTTTGCTTAAGCAAACCCCACTTAATTGGTCAATCTTACTTTTTCGAGTTGACTTTCTCTAAAGGTTTAATCGCGAATGAAATGAGGCTCTCATGAAAGTGAAAGTCAGTCCTTATAACCATTCAAGAATGTGACCCGGTCTTCGCTAACACGATTGTCGTGAAAGCAAAGACCCATTCGTAGACACGAGACTGCAGATACTAGCAATAATCAGGCAACACAAATATCTCTTAATGGACCCTTGAAATTCTTTCAGAACCCTAAAGCACAAACTAAATATGCTACTCAACTATATTCAAATTTCCAAACACAATGGAACCACCGAAACACATATTCAAGGTCTCCTTAACTCGGATCCCATGTAAGTCATAATAAATAATTATGTATGATACCATCACAATATGTGAACGTACCGTAGTAGTAGGACTAAAGTTTCCTTCCTTCATTCATTCACAATGCTACTCATTCATTAAGGTACCATAACAATACATACATACACTGATATGGTATCATTAAGATTTCTTACATCCATTCATATACGACCAGCCTATTCCTCAGCAATACCAACAAATTATATATCTAACAATTGGTATCATTGACTAATACGCATTCGTTCAAGAGAGTTACTCACAATTTCAATGATATCATCGCAACATATCATATATTGGCATGGTATCGTTAAGTATTATTGCATATAATCTGTAATACTCTTCAATCATGTATAATACCATCACAATATATGAATATATTGTTGTGATAGCACTAAGGTTTCTTTCATTCATTTATTTATAAGACTACTTATTTCTTATTATAACAGTATATTCATATACTGCTAAGGTTTCCTACAGTCATTCATATACAAGCAACTCATTTTTCAATGGTACCATCACAACATATCAAATACTTGCATGATATCATTAAGGAATCAATAGTTTGATCAATAAATGTGTGTGTGTGTGTGTATATATATATATATTATATATATATATATATATATATATATATATATATAAATCTAAAAGTAGTTAGTTAATATTTTTTTTATCTTTGTGATTTATTTTTAAAAAACATAAAAATGCTAAAAGAGAAATGAAAATATAAACAAATTAAATCATTAAAAAGGAGAAAAACAAATAAAGAAATTGTTGCAAATGATATTTCTAATAAATAAAATATGAAATAAAAAAAATTATTAGACAATATTATGAAAGATTATTGCAGTTCTTGAAAAGATAATTTTTCTCAGTCCTCCATGATACAACGGAAAATGGATAAAAAAGAGAAGATAACAAAAAAAATAACAAGAGATTTTTTTTAAACTTGGTAACTTGTATTATATCACAGAACAATACATAGGTTGTATTGAAACCTTATGTACAAATGTAATACCAATTTCACTTCTCTTCGACTAGGTTGAGTTATGGAAATTAATAATAGAGATAGTGTCATTTGAGTATAATTTGTACACCAAAAAAACTAGAAAAAGAGTGCGGTTAAGGTGAGATTCTAAGATGGGTCAATATGGGGATAGTGCTAGTGGTCCTGATGGTTTTATTGGAATATTTTTCCAACAATTTTGGTACATAATTGGGTATGATGTGATTAGTGTGGTTGGTCCTTTCTTTAATGGTGTCACTCTTCCTAAGTCTATTAAACACTAATTTGGTGTTATTACCTAATAAATAAATCTATTAATCTTTCTCATACTTGAGACCAATTAGTTTGAGTAATTTTCTTAACAACGTGATCTTATGGGTGATGAATGATAGAATTGGGGTCCTGCTTCCCTCCCTGATTTCACAAAATCAGTCCGGCTTTGTGAAAGAAAGGAGCATCACTGAAAATGTGTTACTTGCTCAAGAGATCATTATAGATATTATAAAAAGGGGTAAGCAGTAAATGGGGTAATAAATTTGTACATGGCAAAAGCATATGATAGGGTGGATTAAAGATTTCTGATACAGGTGCTAGAAGCAATGTGTTTTAATGTTAATGTTGTTGAAAAAGTCTGGCGGCTAGTAGCTAATAACTTGTATTTTATTCTTATCAATGGTCAGGCTTATGGATTCTTTCATTCATCTAGAGGAGTGAAGTAAGGGGACCCTTTATCCCCTGTCTTGTTCATTCTAACTACTGAAGTTCTTTCTAGAAGCTTAAATGTTTTGTTTCATTATGAGTTTTACAAGGGAGTTGGATTACCAAATGGAGTGATCATATAATTCATCTAGCCTATGCATATTACTATTATTTTTACTTCAGCTGATCAAAATTCATTAGATGCATTGATGGCAACTCTGACAGATAATGAGCAGCAGTCATGGCAGATGATTAATAAAGAAAAGAGCTCATTTTTTGTCCTTCATAAGACATCAATAATTTAATATCAAATATAAAAGTGAAGAATAGATTTGCAGGAGACAAGTTTCCACTAATGTATTTGGTTTTCCCAATTGGTCATGCCAAGAAGAAGAAGGTTTATTTTGAAGAATTGATGAAAAAAAGTGCATTACAAATTGCAAGCTTGGAAAGGGAAAATGTTGTCATTTGGAGGTAAGGTGATGTTAATTTATAATATTTTAAACAGCATACTTATATTTCTCTTGTCTGCAATTGATCCACCCAAGTGTGTTATTCATGATTTGCATAGTGTTATTGCAAGATTTTCTTGGAAATTTAGGAAGGAATGGAATAACAAGCATTTAGTCGCATGGTTAGATTTATGTAGACCTAATGAGGAAGGTGGTGGGGGTTTTAGATTTTGTTTGATATATATATATATATATATATATATATATATATATATATATAGAAAGCTTTATTTGCTAAATTAGGGTGGATTTTTCTATAAAGACTCTCTAGTCTAACTTTATGTGGGATAAATATTGTAAAAAAGAGTTACCTCAGGTGGTTAATTGGAAGAATGGGTCTTTAACTTGGAAGTATATGCTGGAAGCTAGAGATTTGATAGATCAATAAATTTGGTGGGAACCCAAGTGTGTCCATTCAAGTATCTGGTATGATAACTAGACACAATTAGGAGCTCTTCATTATATAGTTCCTATAGATACTGCTAGAAATGTTTAACTAGATGAAATGAAACAATGTTTTTTGAATGGGTATTGGAATTATGACTTGCTACAAACAAGTTTTGGGGAAGATATTAGTAGATAGGTGATTCAAATCGTTAGGAGTTCAGAAGATGAAGAGATGTGGGATAAACCCTGGTGGATTTTGAAGGTTGCTGGATATTTTATTGTGAGTTCTGCATGAGATTTTATAAGGGAGAAACATAAAGTTCGTATGAAGTAAAAACATATTTAGAATTCATAAATTCCTTTTAAGATATATTTCTTTCATTTGGAGACTATGGAAACAAAGGCTTCCTCTTGGCGAAGTTCTTATCAGGAATAGGATCAGTGATGAGGTATTGTGTGGTTGCTGTGATGATGGAGTTCAAGAGACTATTGAACACTTATTTATTAGATGTTCAGTATCTCATTCATTATGGAGATATTTTGCAGGTTCAGTAGGAGTGGAACACCATTTCTTGCAGTTGAAACCTACTCTGTATAAATGGTGGAATGCAAATGGTTATGTAAAACTTAAACCATTG
Source organism: Solanum chmielewskii (assembly GCA_027704785.1). Taxonomy (NCBI): domain Eukaryota; kingdom Viridiplantae; phylum Streptophyta; class Magnoliopsida; order Solanales; family Solanaceae; genus Solanum; species Solanum chmielewskii. Next base: position 11,632,103 of record JAKWIX010000329.1, read on the forward strand.
CTAAGGGTTGTGCCATTGTTTATTTGTTGGCAAGTGTGGCAAGTGCGGAAGAGAACAAATGCTATGAAATTTGGTGTCTCAATGTCTTATTTGGGTACGAGGGGAGGGATTGCACATAATTTAATTCTATTGTCTAAACAGCTATATCCATGGATGCACAATCTGCCCACTAATAGGCCTGAATTAGATAGGTATTTGACAGAGTATATTCCAAGGATTGGTTGTAAGGTGGTTTATTGGAAGTTCCCTAGGCAGAATTCATTCAAGTGCACCAGGTATGGAGCTTCAGAAGGAAATCCTTGGCCAAGTTCTTCTGCTTTCTATATTAGAGATTATCAAGGCAATCTTATGTATGTTAATGGAAATATGATTGGAATGTGAAATATTTTAATAGCTGAAATTTTAGCTATAAGAATCGGGTTGGAATATTGTAGGAACCACAATCTATTCCCATTGATTCTGGAAACAGATTCTTTGGCTGCAATGAATATGGTAGAAGGGGCTTGGTGCAGACTGTGGAAGGTGATAAATGGAGATTAGAAGGATTCATATTTTAATGGAAGGACTGGAGGTGGCCTTGGTACACACACTGAGAGAAGGACATAAGTTGGCAGATTTTTTGGCTAACATAGTTTTTTCTTTTGCAGGGTACAAAATCCTATATGTTTTAATATTTTCTAAGATCTTCTAAAAGAAGCTAGAACAATACTGAACATGGATAAAACACAATTTCCTAATATGAGAATAAGGAAAATTCAGAATATAATGGATATTATTCATAAGACAACTGATTCAATAAAGCATACAAGGAACTATATACTTCAAGGTTAGTATGTACTGCAATAATTCCATATTTTGAAGTTTGCAGAAAGAGAAAACTTAAGAACATTAGGATAAACAATGATATAAGGGCTATAAGGTGGTTACATAACAAGAACATAGCGTAGAAAGACTGAAATTTTTGCACAATATAGATGAGTCAATCAAAGCATACATGAAACTAGTTACTTCAAGTCTAGTAAATACAATACTCATTCAATATGTTGATGAATAGCAAAAATTCGAATAGATAATGGTATAAGGTTCATAAGGAGTTACAGAGCATGATGTAACGTCCCATAAATTCTTAGTAAGATTTTGCATCCGTATAGGGCAGAAAAGTCTAGAGTTTTGTAGAGGTTCATAGAAAAATATAGAAGCCCCTTGATATTTCAAGAAGACTTTGGAGTGTCCTAGAAAGAAGACTAGATATTTTCTAGGCAAAACTTGGGAAAATCCTAGAGAGTGTAGATTATCTAGAAAGGTGACTAAAGTGTAAATATCTTAGTAACTTGTAAATTAAATATTAATTACACTTTAAACCCTAGGAAGTAGTATAAATAGAGGAGCTCTCATTTGTAAATCCATCCAACAAAGTTGTAAGCAATCTTCCAATCAATATAAAGCCTTCTTCCAAATCTTTCTGAGTCTTTCTTTGCATTCTCTTAGCGATCTTTGTTTTAAAGTCTTAGTTGAGCTTACAAGATCATGAAAGATTTGTGAGTAAGTTGTCAAGTGTCGCACGAAGCTTTAGTAAGACTCTAAGTCCGTGACAACGTGGTAAGAGAGCAAAGGTTTGTAACAAGGGAATGGCTAATTGAAGAGATGTAAATGTCGCTAGCACCACAAACGTCAGGTTGGATGGTGGGGAGGAGTGGATTTCAATGTTTGAATGATGAGGCAAGCCGTCGAGATATTAGGTCGGAGTTTGAACGTGGTTGATGGCAAGTTCAAAACCCTTGAAGACTTTACCCTCAAGTAGACCGGACAAATATGTAAGGAGTTGGAGAGACATCAGCGGGCCGATTTTGAGATGAAGAAGGTTATCACTTCCTTGGAGTGTCAGGTCATAGAGGCATTGAGCACGATTGAGACCATGAAGGCCGAGATAAAAGCACTCAAGAAAGGCGTGGAAGTTGGAGGATCATCATCGCTTGACCAAGACAGGAGGCCAAAGTCGAGGCTCCCAAGCCACCTATGTTCAAAGGTGCTTGTGACGGGTAAGAGGTGGAGAATTTCCTGTGGCACTTGGAGAATTACTTCAAGTGTAATCGAGTGAAGAGCGACAAAAGCAAGATCAACACCACTTTTTTGTATTTTTCAGAGAAGGCCATGTTGTGGTGGAGGCGTAAAGAGTCCGAGATAGGCAAGGGAACGTGCACATCAACACTTGCGAGTGATTCTGTGAAGATTTCAAGAAACCCTTCTTCCCTAATAACGTCATCTACGAGGTCAAGCGTAAGTTTAGGGAATTGAGCAAAAAGGGAAGTATTCGGGCGTACATGAAAGAGTTCACCACCTTCACGTTTCATATTCCTAACATCACGGATAAAGATATATTGTTCCACTTCATAGATGGGCTGCGAGGAGCAGTAGCCACATCCTAAGAAACATGATACCTATTTGGAAGTCATGGAGACACGGAGAGAAAGACAGAGGTTTCCAAAAGAGGTGGTTGCTACATACGCGATGGACCGCATGGCTTTGCAAGGTTCCCTGAACTGAAGAGACTTTTTGTTATCCTGTGATAGCGAAAGGAGAAAGACGCACTAAAGCAAGTACAAGACGTATAGACGTCACAGTTGGTGTTGATAAGACTATGCGGAGCTATCACAAAGCAACCAGGTAAGCCAAGATTATGTGACGCGTAGTATGTCAACATCAGGGTCAATGGAAGACCCACTCGTGCTATGGTCGACACAGGTGTATACATCAATATCATGACCAAGACGACAACGACAAGATTGGGGCAGCGCTGTAGTCCAAGTAATGCGCAACTCAGGACGGTCAATGCACCACTGACTCTCGCGTGCGGAGTTTTGCACGGAGTAAGCATCACACTAGGGGAGTGGCAAGGTAAGACCAATTTCACTATCTCTCCTTTAGACCTCTTTGATATAATTCTTGGGCAAGAGTTTTTCCAGCAGTGCCACGTTGTGATCGATCCTTACCTCCAACAACTTCTGGTCATGGAGCAAGGAGGAACATGCATGGTTTCCATAGTTAAGGCACCAAAGATAGAAGGGCAGGTCCGACTAACGGCCATGCAGCTTAAGAAAAACCCTAAGAAGGAGAAGTCGACATTTGTAGCCACCATTACAAGTTTTAAAGAAGAAAATAGTTCTAAGAAGTTCTTGCCGCCTTGCACGAAGAAGGTTCCAAGAGGCAACAATGTTGTGATGCCAAAGAAGCCACCGAGGCGCTTGCCTCCTACGAATGAGGTAGATCATGAGGCCGAGTTAGAAGAGATAAAGAAGCAATTAAAGGAGTTGTGTGATGGCATTGATCGAGTCAATGGACTATTTATTGCGCATATGAAAAAGTAAAACTCGGTCACCGATGTAGTGATGATGTGACGCGGTCATCGCATCAATAGGTGGGGGAGAGTGTCATGTTCCGCCAATTCTTAGTAAGATTTTACATCCGGAAAGGGGCGGAAAAGTCTAGAGTTTTGGAGAGGTTTATATAAAACTCTAGAAGCCCCTGGATATTTCAAGAAGGCTTTGGAGAGTTATAGAAGGAAGACTAGATATTTTCTAGGCAAAACTTGGGATAATCCTAGAAAGTGTAGAATTCTCTAGAAAGGGGATCAAAGTGTAAATATCTTAGGGACTCGTAAAGTAAATATTAATAACACTTTAGCCTAGGAAGTAGTATAAATAGAGGGGCTCTCATTTGTAAATCCATCCAACAAATTTGTAAGCAATCTTCCAATCAATATGAAGTCTTCTTCCAAATCTTTGTATGTCTTTCTTTGCATTCTCTTAGAGATCTTAGTTTTGAAGATCATTTGATCTTACAAGATCGTGAAAGATTCGTGAGTAAGTTATCAAGCACTGCGCGGAGCTTTAGTAAGACTCTAAGTCCGTGAAATGAGCTTACTTGAGAAGGAATGTAGTTAGAGTCGTCAATATGGGCTAGGCCCGTTAGCCCGGCCTGACCTAACCCGGGATTCAATAGAATTGGGCTATGATTTTTGAAGCCCATATAAGAAAGGGTTTTTTAGCCTGGCCTGAATAAGCTTGCTCATTTGTGGGCTTCAGAAATATCGGTACCCGTGGGCCAATAAAAATTAATTAAAAATATAATATAATATTAAATTTTAAAATTAAAGGGAGTCCAAACTCAAAATAATTAAGTAATATTTCTATTTACATATTCTACTTTTACTTGAAAAAAGCTTAATAAATATTATAAAGATAATTTTAGAGATAAGTTTCAAAAACACACTGTCTATCATCTCTTTGAGTTTCATACCTAAATCATTACTTTTTATATTGATAAACACACCTCTCTCAATAGTTTAGGTATGAAGTTTTTTTAAAAAAGATATAATTTATATGTTTTTTGACACTTATCTCATAATTTTATTTGTAAATTTGATTAACAACTGGTTACATTAACATCATGTAATATTGTTTTGTTGATATTCATGATTATATTTTTAAATTATATTGTATAATTTAAGTTAATAATTATAAAAGATATAATTTTTAAAAAAGTGGGATGACCCGGCAAGCCTGTAGCCCATGCACTTGTGGGTTCGGCCGACCATTTTTTGACCCACACAAAAATTGGACTAGTCTGGCATGGCCCGTAAAATGTCAAAGTATGTATGGGTTAGCCAGATGGAGTGAGCTAGCCATATTGACAACTCTAAATGTAGTAACCTCATTGTGAGACTTTTGACAGTGGCATTAACTCCTCGATGGGTTCAGCCTGTCAAAGTTAAGGGATGATGGTTGCAAGGTCAATAAATTGGGGAAATACTGCATAAGATAGTTTCTTAAAGGAAGTGAGGTTTTCACCTAATTTGCAGCTTCGTTTAAAGTATCTGAGCTGGAGAAGTCTCCGAATGGGGTGATTTCATGATGCTAGTAAGACTTGGCAACATCCGAGATGAAATATGTCCTTAACTCTACATACTGCTAAGTGGTTTCATGATAGAAGATAAAGATGTCGATCCACCTCACTTTCCCCTTTCCCTTTTCCCCTTTCCCCTTTATAAGTTTGTTGTTTCTATTTCCTAAAAAAGACATTGTGTTGTACCAGGTTCTGTTTGGTCCTGGCTATTTCTCTTTTCAATCAATAAAATGGTCTTGCCCATATTTAATATAAAAAAATCTTAAGTTTCTGCACATTGTTCACTAAGATCTCAAAATATCTTGAATTTCTCTGTTTCCGGATAGCCCACCATATAGCACTAGGGATAATTCTCCATCTACTTTTGTCTTTTTCATGGACACTTATCCCTATCAGCTCGTTAAGGCCCTAGTCACTTCCGTAGCCATGGTCCAGTGAATGCCTTACAAGCTGATAAAAGTTCTCTACAATTGTTAGGTGAACCAACAATGTAAGAATAGATGGTTGATAGTCTCATTTGTTTACTTTTCCAGATTTTTTTTCAAGGCGATTTTGTACTCTGACAGTTTGTTTGGTCCATCATATTTTAGGCTTTGTTAACTTTGTTGACTTTGAAGACTCCCCTGCTATTACCTATCCACCATAGAACATCCTCACCTGTCTGTAAACCATTGAAAGTCTCCACCAAGTTGAAAAATTCAGCAACTCTCACGATCTCCTAGTCATTCAAATGTCTTCTGAAAATGAAATTTCATGCTTGAGGGGACCGTAGTTGTGCTATGGTACTTTGTTGGAAAAAATAGGTTATAAATGTCTTTGTAAATTACTTCCATTTTACCACTCTCATGCAGGTATCTTTCCAAAATCTGGTCTTCCTTTCATTCAAGACTTTTATCTTTGAGTTGTTTTTAACTTCATTCCACATACTCGTGATGGACCTCCAAATACTAATTCCATAAGGAGTGGTCACTTATATGGTAATTTTGTTGTCCTCTTCCTGATATTTTTCTCCAATCACCTTCCTCCACAACAACTGGTTATTATTTGTATACTTCCATATCTATTTCATATTTAGGGCCTGCTTTGTATTTATAGATTCTTTGTTACAGTCTATTCCTTCTTTTGTCCAGTCATCACCTCCTTTTATTTTGTCAAGTGAAACCTTTTTTTCTCCTTGGTACCTTGACACAAGAATGTTTTCCTGATGCTATCCAACCTCTTGAGGAGCCCTCCTGGAATAGGATAAAAGGACATGATATAGGTTGGTAAAGCATCAAGTACTGAGTTGATCAGGGTCAGTCTACCACCCATGGATAAATATTGTGTCTTCCACTTGGCTAGTTTCTTCTCGCACTTTTAAATAACATTGTTCTATATTTCTGTTGATTTAGAATTGGCTCCTAAAGGCATTTCCATAAGTAGTTGGTAGTCTCCTACTTCACCTCCCAAGATTGAAGCTAACCCTCTCAAATTGTTCACCTCATTAATAGGGTACATCACACTCTATCTCTATTTAATATGCAACCCAGATGTACCATATAACATGACTATAATCACTCTTAGGTATTTAAGTTGTTCCTCCTCAGCATCACAGAAGATCAAAGTGTCATCTCCATATTATGAATGTGTACTTTCAAAACTCTCAGTACCTTCTCTAGCCACCTCAAATCCCCTTAACAACCCTCTTATATTTGCTATATTTATCTTATTATTTAAGCCTTTAACAGTGATCAGGAACAAAAAAGAGGACAAGGGATCACCATATGTGAGTTCTCTTTGTGTGAGAAAGAATCCTACAGGGTTACCATTGATGAGAATTGAGAAGCTAATTGTTGGATACAATATTTCACCCGATTCAACCACTTTTGCCCGAAACCCATCACTTCCAGCATCTTCATTAGGAACTTCCAGTTGATATAATCATAAGTTTTTTTGTATATCCAGCTTACATAGTACCCCATGTTTCTTTTGTTTATTACTTGAATGTATAGCTTTATTTGCATTCAAAATTGCATCCATTATCTGCCTCCATTTAACAAATGTCATTTGATGTGAATCTATCAACTTGTCTACCACCCTTTTCAGTCTCTCAATCAAGACTTTAGAGATCAGTTTATATATACTACCAATTAGGCTAATTGGCTTAAAATCTCTCAACTTCATGGCACATTTCTTCTTGGGTATAAGGGCTATGAATGTTGCATTAAAGCTCTTGTGAAATACTTCTTGCTCATAGAAATTTTGAAAATTATCCATGATGTCTTGCTTTACCACATCCCAACATGTAATGAAGAACCCCATAGTAAGTCCATCTGGACCTGAGGCTTTATCAACTGCACATATTTTTAAACAACTTAGAACTTCATTTTCCTCAAAATTACTCTGAAGCATTTGCCTTTCTTCTACTGTTATAATTGGGCATTCTACATTTTAATATTTGGATCTCCACTAAGTAGTTTCCTTGTACAACCTAGTGTAGTAATCAACAATCTCCTCGCTAATTTGTTTGGATCTTGAGTCACTTTTCCTTATATTACAAGCTGGTCAATATTGTAATATCTTATGTGTGCATTTGCAGTCTTGTGAAAGAATTTAGTATTCTTATCCCCTTTTATCAGCCAAAGAGCCCTTGATTTTTGCTTTCAGGAGATTTCCTCCTTCTTAATCAACTCTTCATGCTTTAGAAGAAACTCATCTTGTAATTCATATTCTTCAATAGTGAGAGTTATGTCTTTCCTGGCCACATCTAAGCCAACCATCTGTTCCACCAGTTACTTCCTCTGGATGGTCAACTGTCCCTCTTCCCCCTTCCTCCATTGTTTGAGTTTGCTCTTCAAAGCTCTTAGTTTGCATGCCAATATAAAGTTAGTTCTTCCAGTGATGTTGATGGATGACAACCACTTCCTAACTGTATCAATGAAATCATTAGCTTTCAACCACCAATTTTCAAATTTGAAATGGCCTTTGTTCCTTCCCCAAGAACCCCTAAGTAAAATTATTGATATATGATTAGAGCTCAACCTTTAGAGAGGAATCTGTTTTAGATTTTGAAACTTGTCATCCCTTTTCTCATAAACTAGTATTTTGTCAATTTTGGAGGCTGCTTCATGTTGATCCCCTTTGAACTAGGGGATGTACCATTCTCTAGTTGTAAATCAACTAGTTTCATGTCTTCAATAAAGTCTAAAAATTCCTTCATCCCATTTGTTCTGCTCCCACAATTCTTCTTCTTAGATATTTATCTAACTACATTGAAGTCCCCACAAACTGCCCATAACCCTTCCACCAAACATCTTACAACGCACACTTCTTCCCGCACTAATCTTCTTTCCTTGTAACAGGGCATACATTCTTATAATGTGACATTTGAATTCTTTTGTTTGAGAATCAAATTAGAGTATTCCCCTATTTCCAAAATTTCTGCCTTCCAAGCACTCTCATCCCACGTCATTAAAATCTCCCCTCTTGTTATGCTAGATTCTAGGTATGCTTGTCTGATCCATCTGCCTCCCAGACCTTTTTGGCTACCTCTATAACATTGCCTTTTAGTTTTGTTTCTTGAAGACATATGATGTCTGCCTTCCACCCCCATATCATACTATTCACCAATCTCCTCTTGTCTCGATTATTTAGTTTCCTAACATTTCAAGAAACTAGCTTTATCTTCATCCGCAACTAGTATTTGTATTCCTCCCCTTTCCTCTGTTCCCTGAACTTTTAAACTTGACATCAAAAAATATCGAATTCTTTAATTCTTGCACTCGCTGAGACTTTGACTTCTTGATTTCACTACACTGTTCTTGTCTCTTTCCAGCCTACAACTGCCTATTTGTAGCAATAGTTCGATGGCCTCTTCCTCGTGGCCTTGAAAATCAACCCCGAAGATTTTAAATATATATTTTCTATTAATTCAAAATTTTAATAAATAAGCTAGTGAGTCTAATATTTTCTTTACTACTTACTATTATAATCTGTTATTTAATTTTTATATTTTATTAATCTGAAAATAGTTAATTCATATTGCAATAAGCTATTAAAAATTAGTTCGTAGGCATTCCAAATATCAATTTTTGTTTCACAAAGAAGTTGAAATACTACTGAAAAAGAAGAAAAAAATTCTTCTAATGATTCTTGATAAAAAGAAAAAAAGAGATATCTTATTTATTAAATGACCTGAAAAAAAGACACAAAATTTTGAAATAATTTGGGGCAAAAGGAAACTTACTGAAATTTATCTGTATTAGAAGAGATAATTTTCACATATCTAGATATCTGTTTGTTGCCAATTAATTCTAAAATAAAGGTATTTTGGTCATTTAGCCTATCAAACTAATGTGTATTTTTATGGGCTATATATGTGTCTTACATCACTTTGGAGTAGACATGTGGTTTGACTTTTAAAAGAATAGGAACAAGAACTCGCAAGTTTTGCCCAAACTTGTTATATTGTGTGACTTGATTTTTTATGGGCGAAATATTCGACTCCAACTACCGACTTAAACTTTAAGTGCAACACTATATTTTGATTTAAAAAACTCATGGTGTGACAAGTTTGATTTCTTTTCTAAGGTAAAACATTGTACTTAATAGATAAACATAAATTAGCAATATCTCGATGAAATAATCTATGAACTTTTGTAAAGCTTGATTTATAGATCTAATTGCCCTTAAGACTTGTGTTATGCATATAAGGTTCTTTTATTTTCCATGGAATGGATGTGTAACTTTTTCTTTTTGAAATCTCAACGTAAATTGAATTATAAGAACAATTTCATTCATTAGCTTAAATTTTTTAAGAATATTTTTTGGTTTAGCTCAGAAACATATAACTTGAAAATTTAATTTTAAAAAGTTGTGATTTCGAAATATCCTTGAATAATTTGGTGGATTACAATCATAATTTAGCCTAAGTTAATAAAATGAAAGACGTGACATTCTATATGGTATCAAAGTATGTGATTCATTGTATTCCACATACAAATTTAACAAAATATTTACCAACAAATAAAAAAAATGACAATTTCCCCCCAACATTAGGATAATGGGGTAGGGAAGGAATTAAGGTTGGAACACTTCCCGGCCATATATGATTTCATTAGTTTGGATTGAAATTTTTGTATGGTTGCCTTCTCAGGCATTATTTTTTGTTTAATTCTAGCTTTAGTTTATAAATACTAAATGGGGAAAATGTACAAGTGCTCCCTCAACCTATGTCTGAAATCTCAGAGACACATTTATATTATACTAAGGTCCTATTACCCCCCTAAACTTATTTTATAAGTAATTTTATACCCCTTTTCGGCCTACATGACACTAGCTTGAATAAAAGAAGTCAACTAATGTTGGGCCCACAAGATAGTGTCAAGTAGGCCGAAAAGGGGTAGAAAATTACCTATTAAAATAAGTTCAGGGGGTAATAAGACCTTATTCTAGTATAAGTGTGTCTCTGAGATTTCGAGAATATGTTAAGGGGGTACTTGTGCATTATCCCAATACTAAATGCACCCAACTTACTAAACTTAATTTAGTTTAGCTTATTTTGTCTATTATTTGTTGAAATTTTGTTAACTTACGTTTTAATTAGCTGTGCATCTCTAAATATAAATAGGCTAGCCCCAACATGACGATGTAAGACAGATTGATGTTAATAATAGACAAATAACAAAATTTGTTTCATCCTGTGGTTGAGGTTGAGATATTTAACCATAAAATTGAGATCTCTTGCATCTGATAGAGAAGGTGAGATTAAGATTGAAAGCGACCATAATTCTATTCATTTTGATTATTAATCATTTTAAGTGGTTGTGATTCACTTTAATCTCAACCTTCTTTTGTATAACGAGTCTCAATTTTTTGGTTAAGAATCTCAAACTTAATGTCACGACCCAAAACGAGCCGCAAGTGGCACCCACACTTACCCTCCTATGTTAGCGAACCAACCAGTTTAAACCCCAACATTTCAACCATAATAAACAGAAAATAATGCGGAAGACTTAAAACTCATTACTATAACCAATAAATAACTTCTAAAATTTAATACTTATTATTCCCAAAATCTGGAAGTCATCACCACAAGAACATTCTATCCTCAAATTACTAAATCTAAGAGTGTCTAGGAAGCTAAATTAAGTAACAGATGGTCCATGTCCGAACTTCAAGGACATCAAGACATGAATGAGAGAGAATCCAGTCCGAGCTAGGAACAATAGCTCACCCTGAAATCTGACGCGATGAAGACTGGCTAGAGTTGAGGACGAGTTGAAGTCGATGGCACGTTTGCTGCACTCCACAAATAACAAAGAAGAAAATTACAAGTAGGGGTCAGTACAAGGCACAAGTACTGAGTAGGTATCATCGGCCAACTCAAAATAGAAAGCAATATATATCGAATAATAACATAAAACCAACCAGATACTTAACAGGTGACCACAACAAGTACCATAACCATTGGCCACAACACCAAGCACATCTATGAGGACTCAAGCCTCCACACCATACTCATTTGGGAAACGGGTTCTTTAAATCTGAGTATATTAGCATGATTCAAGATTCATTCTCTTCACTATCCTGGTGTCGGAATGTGACACTCCGATCCCCTCAATTATTCATTCATCTTACTATCCTGGTGTCGGAACGTGACACTCCGATCCTCTACTGTCCTGGTGTCGGAACGTGACACTCCGATCCCCTACTATCCTGGTGTCGGAACGTGACACTCCGATTCCCTAATACTACGTGTCGGTTCGTGACACCCGATACCCTAATCTCATTAATTTCCAGTTCATCAACCTTCCTTTATGCCAAGACATCATCATTAATAGAGAGGTTTTAAGTTTTAAGATTCAACAGCCTCATTATGCTAATTTTATCACAATTATACAATCACATCATGCAACAACACAATTAAGCATATAGACGATTTTACGATACTACCCAATACATATCAATCGCTATTTAGAGTTTACTATGAGATAACATAAACCATAACCTACCTCCACCGAAGGATCGTGATCAAGCAATCTACTTCTCCAATGATTTTTGTTTTCTCTTCGTTCTTCTTCCTCCCTCGCTCGTTCTCTCTTCTTTTCTTTTTAATTTTTCTCCTCTTTCAAATTCCCTTTGTTTTACCCTAATTACCATATAATTAAGTATAAAAGATGATAAAAGTAACCCACTATTTATTTCAAGGTTATCTCCTTTAACCCCCAAGTAATTGAATTATTAACATTAAACCACTAACTTTATAATCATAAGCAAGAATAGTCCAAAACACCCCTTAAAAACTTTTAACAGAAATCCGACCCAGTCAGGGTTACGCAGCCTGTGACGGTCCGTCATGACTGTGACGGTACGTACTGCAGGTCCGTCACAAAGTTCAGAGAGTTAATTCTGTGGAAAGATTTGTGACGGTCCGTCGTGCA
>JAKWIX010000329.1:13461925-13467093 GCA_027704785.1 Solanum chmielewskii
TGCAATCTTGGATTGTAATGCTAAAACTGTGACATTGGCCAAGCCTGGGACAGATCCTCTAGTGTGGGAGGGCGACTATATTTCCACCCCAGTCCGGATTATCTCTTTTCTTCGTGCTAAGAGGATGGTTAGTAAGGGTTGTTTAGATTTCTTGGCCCATCTCAGGGATGACACTCCCCAAGTACCTTCGATTGAGTCTGTTTCGATAGTCCATGAGTTTCTGGGTGTGTTTCCTGCAGACCTTCCTGGTATGCCACCAGATAGGGATATTGATTTTTGTATTGATCTGGAGCCGGGTACTCGCCCCATTTCCATACCCCCTTATAGAATGGCCCCAACTGAGTTAAGGGAGTTAAAGGCCCAACTACAAGAGTTGTTAGGTAAAGGCTTTATTAGACCAAGTGCATCCCCTTGGAGTGCTCCTGTTTTATTTGTGAAGAAGAAGGATGGAAGTTTTCGGATGTGCATAGACTACAGGCAACTAAATAAGGTAACTATTAAGAACAGGTATCCTCTTCCTCGCATTGATGATTTGTTCGATCAGTTATAAGGTACTTGTACCTTTTCAAAAATCGATATGAGATCTGGTTATCATCAATTGAAAATATGGGCAGCAAATGTTCCAAAGACTGCTTTTCGAACCAGGTATGGGCATTATGAATTCTTAGTAATGTCTTTTGGGCTTACGAATGCCCCTGCTGCGTTCATGAGCCTGATGAACGAGATTTTTAAGTCATATATGGATCTCTTTGTTATTGTATTTATTGATAATATACTGATATACTCAAAGAGCAGGAAATAACATGAGGAGCATTTGAAAATTGTATTGGAATTGTTGAGGGAGAAAAGACTTTATGCCAAATTCTCCAAGTGCGAGTTTTGGCTAGATTCAGTGTCCTTCATGGGGCACGTGGTTTCTAAGGATGGAGTGATGGTGGATCTATCTAAGATTGAAGTAGTGAAGAATTGGGTAAGACCTACTAATGTTACAGAGGTAAGGAGCTTTGTTGGTTTAGCTAGCTACTACCGTCGATTTGTCAAGGGATTTTCTTCTGTCGCTTCCCAATTGACAAATTTGACTAAGCAGAATGTTCCATTTGTATGGTCGGACGAATGTGAAGAAAGCTTCCAGAGCCTCGACCTTGTTGACTACTGCACCAATTCTTACCCCTTGCCAGTGGAAGGTAAGGATTTCAATTGTTTACTGTGATGGCATCTTATTCTGGTTTGGGTGCAGTGCTAATGCAGAGAGGAATGTAATTACTTATGCTTTGAGGCAATTAAAAGTGCATGAACGTAACTATCCGACCCATGATTTAGAGTTGGCTGCAGTTGTGTTTGCATTAAAGCAATGGAGACATTATTTATAAGGGGTCAAGTGTGAAGTCTATACAGATCATTGTAGTTTACAGTATGTTTTTACTCAGAAGGATTTGAATTTGAGGCAGAGGAGGTGGATGGAACTACTGAAGGACTATGATATTACTATTTTGTATCATCCAGGAAAAGCTAATGTTGTGGCTGATGCTTTGAGTAGAAAGGCAGGGAACATGGGAAGTTTAGCCCACTTACAGGTTTCTAGACGCCCATTGACTAGAGAGGTTCATACTCTGGCTAATGACTTTATGAGACTGGAAGTACTAGAGAAGGGAGGATTTTTGGCCTGTGTGGAGGCAAGATCTTCTTCTTGACAAGATTAAGGGAAAATAGTTTACTGACGAGAAGCTGAGCCGAATTCGAGATATGGTATTACGATGAGAGGCTAAAGAGGCAATAATTGATGAGGAAGGCGTTCTGAGAATTAAGGAAAGGGTATGTGTGCCCCGTGTTGATAATTTGATTCACACTATTCTTACAGAGGCTCATAGTTCAAGGTATTCTATACATCCTGGTGCAACCAAGATGTATCGTGACCTAAAGCAACATTTTTGGTGGAGTAAGCATGACATTGTTGATTTTGTTGCCCAATGCCCGAATTGTCAGCAAGTAAAGTATGAAGACCAGAGGCTCGGAGGAACACTTCAGAAAATGCCCATTCCTGAATGGAAATGGGAAAGAATTGCAATGGATTTTGTGGTTGATCTTCCCAAGACATTGGGTAAGTTCGATTCTATTTGGGTAATTGTTGACAGATTAACTAAGTCTGCTCACTTCATTCTGGTCAAGGTGACTTACAATGCAGAGAAGTTAGCCAAACTCTATATCTCAGAAATTGTTCGATTGCATCGAGTTCCACTTTCCATCATATCAGATAGAGGTACGCAATTTACTTCTAAGTTCTGGAGACATTGCATGCTGAATTAGGTACTATGTTGGATCTTAGTACTTGGCATTTCACCCTCAGACCCGATGTGTCAGTCTGAGCGAACGATTCAGGTGTTTGGAGGATATGCTTCGTGCATGTGTGGTCGAATTGGTGTCATTGGGATAACTTCTTACCCTTAGCAAAGTTTCATACAATAATAGCTATCACTCAAGTATTGGTATGGCCCCATTTGAGGCAATGTATGGAAGGAGATGTAGGTCTCCCATTGGTTGGTTTGATGCATTTGAGGTGAGACCATGGGGTACCGATCTCTTGAGGGAATCGCTAGATAAAGTAAAATTCATTCAAGAGAAGCTTCTAGCAGCTCAGAACAGGCAGAAAGAATATGCAGATCAAAAGGTCAGGGACTTGGATTTTATGGAGGGTGAACAAGTCTTGCTGAAGGTTTCACCCATGAAAGGGGTGATGCGGTTTGGGAAGCGAGGTAAGCTTAGTCTGAGGTATATTGGTCCATTTGAAGTTCTGAAGCGCGTGGGGGAGGTGGCTTATGAATTGGCCTTGCCTCCAGAACTCTCAGGAGTGCACTCGGTATTTCATGTGACTATGCTGAAAAAATACCATGGGGATGGAAACTACATTATTCGTTGGGATTCAGTTCTCCTTGATGAGAATTTGTCTTATGAGGAGGAGCCTGTTACTGTTTTAGATAGAGAAGTCCGCAAGTTGAGATCAATGGAGATTGCATCCATCAAGGTTCGGTGGAAGAATCGGCCAATTGAAGAGTCCACTTGGGAGAATGAGGTTGATATGCAAGAAAGATATCCACATCTTTTTACAGATTCAGGTACTCTTTCTCGCCCTTGCTTTTCTTCTTGTGATCGTTCGGGGACGAACGATGGGTAAATAGGTATCTATTGTAACGACCTATTTAGTCATTTCGAGCAGTAGAATCATTTGTGATAAAAACTGATCGGGTCGACGGATCACGCGACGGACCGTCATGGTCACGAAGAACCATGATGGACTCCGTCGTCCCGTACTTGTGTAATTTCTTCTGTTGCTCTTCTCATTACCCTCAACGGCAGGTAGGACGAACCGTCACAGGCATGACGGTCCGTCAAGGGCCTTCGTTCCAAAACGCTTCAACTCTGAAATCTGGGTACTGGGATCGACTCTCTGAACATCGCGACGGAACTGCAGGATGGACCGTCGTAGACACGACGGACCGTCACAAGCTGCGTAACCCCGACTGGGTCGGATTTCTGCTAAAAGTTTTAAAGGGGTGTTTTAGACTATTCATGATTATAATTATGGAATTAGTGGGGTAAGTTTAATAATTTATTTACTTGGGGGTTAAAGTAGTTAATAAGGGAATAAATAGTGGGGTACTTTTATCATCTTTTATAATTGATTATATGATAATTAGGGTAAAAGAAGAAGATCTCGAAAGAAAAATAAAAAGAACAGAGAGGGAGAACGAGCGGAAAGAGAGAACGAAGAGGAAAGCAAAGGCATTGGAAGGTAGCTTGCTGTGATCACGATTCTTCAGTGGGGTAGGTTATGGTTTATTTCTATGTGATAGATAAACTCTAAATAGCGATCGATATGTATTGGGTGGTATTGTAAAGTCTTCTATATGCTTGATTGTGTGTTTGTATGTTGTGATTGTGTAATTGTGGTGCTCTGAATGATGAGACTGTTGAATCTTCAATCTTAAATCCTCTCTATTAAGATGACGCCTTGGCATAAAGAAGGCTTGATGAACTAAAATAATGAGATAAATGGATCGGAGTGTCACGTTCCGACACGGTAGCATTAGGGGATCAGAGTGTCACGTTCCGACACAGAAGTATTAGGGGATCGGGTGTCACGTTCCGACACGGTAGTATTAGGGGCTCGGGTGTCACGTACCGACACGGTAGTATTAGGGGATCAGGTGTCACGTTCCGACACGATAATAATAAAGAGAATGAATCTTGAATTATGTTAATGTACTCAAATTCAAAGAACCTATTTCCCAAATGAGTATGGTGTGGAGGCTTGAGTCCTCATAGGTGTGCTTGGTGTTGTTGTTAATGGTCCTTATACTTGTTGATTGTCACCTGTTAAGTATTATGGTTGATTTTATATTATTATTCAGTATATATTGTTTTCTATTTTGAGTTGGACGATGATACCTACTCAGTAAGTGTTCTTTGTACTGACCCCTACTTGTAATTTTCTTCTTTGTTATTTGTGGAGTGCAGCAAGCGTGCCATCGACTTCGACTCGTCCTCAACTCTAGCCAGTCTTTAGCACATCAGATTTCAGGGTGAGCTATTATTCCTAGCTCGTGCTGGATTCTCTCCTTCACATCTTGATGTCTTTAAGTTCGGACATGGACCATCTTTTTACTATTTTTAGCTTCTTAAATACTCTTAGATTTAGAAATTTGAGGATAGATGTTCTTGGTGTTGGACTTTCAATTTTGGGAATAATAAGTATTTAACTTTAGAAGTTGATTTAATTGATTCGTTAATGAGTTTTGGATCTTCCGCATTATTTTTACTATTCAAATTGATATACTGGTAATGTTGGGGTTAGATTTGTTGGTTTTCGCTCACCTAGGAGAATAAGTGGGGTGCCACTCGCGGCTCGTTTTGTATTATAATTATATTATTATTATCATTATTATATTATTAGGATTATTATTATCATATTATTATCATATCATTATTATTATTAGTATTATTATTATTATTATTATTATTATGATTATCATCATTATAATTATCATTATCATTATCATTATCTTTATCATTATCATTATTATTATTTTAGCATTATGATTATTATTATTATTAATATTATTATATTATTATTGTTATTTTCACTTTATTATTATCATTATCATTATCATTAT
>JAKWIX010000329.1:13467193-13479693 GCA_027704785.1 Solanum chmielewskii
TTATTATTATTATTATTTATATTATTATTATTATTATTATTATTTTTATTACTACTATTATTATTATTATCATCATTATTATAATTATTATTATTATTATTATTAGTATTATAATTATTATTACTATTATTATTATTATTATTATCATCATCATCATTATGATTATTATTATTATTATTATTATTATAATTATTATTATTGTTATTATTATTATTATTATTATGATTATTATCATTATCATTATCATTATTATTATTATCATTATTAGTATTATCATTATTATTATTATTATTATTATTAATAATAATAATAATTATAATAATAATGTTATTATTATTATTGTTGTTATTATTGTTATTATTATCATTTTTTTTGGTAACTAAACTTTTATTAATTACCAGAAGCAACAATACAAATCAAAGCAGCTATCACAGCAGCTAATTTCTTCAGAAATACAAACTACACTACCTCTTACACTACTAACTATTACTCACAAATTTAATTACATCTTTGAAATATTAAAAGGAATTCTAGCAATAGTTACATAATCTATCTCTTTAGCTATACTCTCCTCCTTTTTGCTCTTGTGTTCAAAAATTCTATTGTTTCTCTCTATCCATAAGCCATATTTACCTTCTGTCAACACTGTCTTGAACATTTGTGCTGCTGCTCTCTTTCCCTTCCCATTTTGGGTACACCATTGCTGAAATTGCTCCCAAACAAATGGAACAGTACCTTGATGATCTATCCTTCCCAAAAGACTCTCTCACACCTTCCTTGCAAATTGACATTGTAGAAACAAATGTTCTATAGTCTCTTCAGCATTCTTGCATAACACACACACCTTATTTACTTCAATTCCCCATTGAGTTAATCTATCCACAGTTGATAACTTTTGGTTCATCATCATCCACATTATGATATAGGCTTTTGGTCTTGCTGCATTACTATACATGAGGCATGTCCATGCTGGCTTTTGTTGTCTTCCTATCATGTGATGGTAAACTTGTCTTAGTATACCTTTTCCTTTGCTTTGTTCTTGCTGAACTTGATCAACTGTTACCTTTGCACTCATTATTTTCTGAACCATCCAGCTTGCATTGTTACTCATCTTCCATTCCCTCTGTCCTTTTATATAATATGCATGAATCCACTTTATCCACAACTTATCTTCTTTGTTTGCTAGATCCCAACATAGTTTAGCTATTGCAGCCCTGTTCCATATTTTTATATTGATCAGGCCTAATCCTCATTTATATTTAGGACAACACACTTTATCCCATGCTATTAGAGCCTTCTTTGTAACATAACCAACCCCTGACCATAGATAACTTCTACATAAACCTTCAATCAGCTTAATTATCTTTGCAGGAATAATGAACCATTGTGCCTAGTAAGCCTGCACTCCAAACAAAACAGTCTTAACTAGTTGAGCTCTTCCTGCATAGGACAAATTTTTTGTTGTCCAAGAGTTGATTCTTGCCATGATTTTATCAATAAGAGGATACCATTGTATTGTAGTCAGCTTCTTTGAAGACAGAGGCACCCCCAAGAACTTAAAAGGAAGCTCTTCTATTGTATATCGAAGATGTTGAACAATTTGATGTCTCACCTCCCTCTGGACTCCAGCACAATAGATTGAGCTTCTAGTAAGATTAGCTTGCAGACCTGAAGCTTGAGAGAACTCTGAAAAATATTTTTGAAGTGCCTTAATGGAATTAAGATCACCTCTAAAAAACAACAACAAATCATCTGCAAAACACAAATGAGTGATATCCAGCTTAGAGCATTTAGGATGGTACTTGAAGTTCTTCTCTTCTTTAAGTCCTTTGAGCAACCTACTGAAGTACTCCATAGCTATAGCAAAAAGGAAGAGTGACATTGGATCTCCTTGCCTGAGCCCTTTAGCTGCATCAAACTTTTGAGTATTCTGACCATTAACTACAATAGTGTAATTCACTGTTTTAACACACTGCATTACCTATTGAGTAAATAAGCAAGGAAAACCCAAGCCTACCATCACTTGCTCTAAGAAAGGCCATTCTACTGAATCATATGATTTTGGTAGATCAATCTTAAGCATACTTCTAGGAGAAACATTATTCCTAGTATAAGCCTTAACCAATTCATTAGCTCGAATTATGTTGTCTCCAATTTTCCTCCCTGGAATGAATCCTGCTTGACTATCACTGATAACAGTGTGAATAACTTCATGTAATCTGTGAGTTATCACTTTTGAAATAATTTTATACAGGACAGTACAACAAGCAATAGGCCTATATTCTTTCACATTCTTTGGACTATGTACCTTTGGTATTAGAGAAACAAGGGTGCAGTTGAAAGGCTTAAAAAGTTTCCCTGTTGTGAAGAAACTCTTGACAGCATCAATGACATTATGTTCAATAATCTTCCATGTATACTTAAAGAATAGAGAATTGTAACCATCAATACCTGGAGCCTTATCATTCCCAATAGACTTCAAAGCTTCAACTATCTCCTGATCAGTTATTGTTGCACAAAGTTGAATTCTATGTTGTCTTGAAAAAACAAGCCCCCTTTTCATCACCTGAACATTTATAGCTGGAAGATTATCTGTTGTTGTGCCCATTAGACTTTTGTAAAATAATAAAAACTCAGCTTGAATCTCTTGGGGTTCATACAACATCCTTCCATCTATTAACATCAAACTTCTAATATGCTTCTTATGATTTCTCTCCTTTATCATTGAGCTAAAATATTTGTTGTTTGCATCCCCCAGCTTTGTAACGACCTGTTTAGTCGTTTTGAGCAGCAGATTTTATTTCTGGAAAAATAGGCTGAGGCGATGGACCCCACGACGGACCGTCATGGGCACGACGGACCGTCGCAGGGTCCTGTTTCAAAACACTTAGAAAATTTGAAATTGGGTACTGAAAATCGACTCTCTGAACTTCGTAACGAAATGGCAGGACGGACCGTCACAGAGTCTTTAGTGGAAATCCAGTCTCTGAGCCTTGCGACGACCTGCAGAACTGACCGTCGCAGGCACGACGGGCCATCGCAGGCACGATGGGTCATCGCAGGTTGCGTAATCCCAGTCTGGGTCGGATTTCTTTATACGTTTTAAGGGACGTTTTTGACTATTCCTGCTTTAATTATAAAGTTAGTGGGTTAATTCTAATAAGTCTAATTACTTGGGGGTTAAAAGAGGTAACCATAAGTTAATTAGTGGGTTATTATTGCCATCTTTTATTCTTAATTATATACTAATTAGGGTAAAAGAAAGAGGGTTTGAATAAAGAAAATAGAAAGAACAAGAGAAAGAGGGAGGAAATCGAACGAGAAAGAGGAGAAACGAAGAGAAACAAAGCTTGGGAAATTGCTTGCTTGATCACTAATCTTCGGTGGAGGTAGGTTATGGTTATTTTTATGCTATTCGTAGTAAACTCTTAATAGCAAATGATATGTATTGGTAGTACTGTAAACCCTTCTATATGCTTAATTGTATGCTGTCATGAATGTGATTATGTAATTGTGATATAATAAGCATGATGAAGCTATTGAATCCTAAATCTTGAAAAGAAACCCTAATCTACTTTGTTAATGATGATGCCTTGGTATAAAAGAAGGCTTGATGAACGAAAGTAGTGAGATTAGGGGATCGGGTGCCACGTTCCGATACCAGGATAGTATATGAGGATCGGAGTGTCACGTTCCGACACCAGGATAGTATATGGATCGGGTGCCACGTTCCGGTACAGGATAGAACATGAAGATCGGAGTGTCACGTTCCGACACCAGGATAGTATATGGATCGGGTGCCACGTTCCGGTACCAGGATAGAATATGAGGATCGGAGTGTCATGTTTCGACACCAGGATAGTATATGGATCGGGTGCCACGTTCCGGTACCAGGATAGAATATGGATCAGGTGTCACGTTCCGACACCAGGATAGAATGAGGATCGGAGTGTCACGTTCCGACACCAGGATAGTATATGAGGAGTGGAGTGTCACGTACCGACACGAGGGGAATAAAGATAATGAATCTTGAAAGATGATAATATATTCAAATCTAATGAACCTAATTCCCAAATGAGTATGATGATGAGGCGTGAGTCCTCATCGATGTGCTTGGTGTTGTAACCAAGGGTTATGGTAACTGTAAATGCTACATGCTAAGGATATTAGTTGATTTTATGTTATTGCTTAATATATACTGTTTTCTATTTTGAGTTGGCCGATGATATCTACTCAGTACCCGTATTTTGTACTGACCCCCACTTTTATGTTTTCTTCTTGTTTATTTGTGGAGTGCAACAAACGTGCCGTCATCTTCGACTCAACAGTAACTCTAGCCAGTCTTCATTACTCCGGATATCAGGGTGAGCTAATGCTTCTAGCTTGGACTGGATCTTCCTCTTCACGTCTTGATGCCTTGATGTTCCGGCATGGACTAGCTTTTACTTGTTTTAGCTTTTAGAATACTCCTAGTTTAGTCATTTGATTATAGATGTTCTTGTGATGATGACTTCCAGATTTTGGGGAATAATAGTTATTGAATTGGTTTTTATTTAATGAGTTTAAGTCTTCCGCACTACTTCTGTTGATATTATATTGAAATGTTAAGGTTTAGATTGGTTGGTTCGCTCACATAGGAGGGTAAATGTGGGTGCCAGTCGCGGCTCGGTTTTTGGGTCGTGACAAACTTGGTATCAGAGCATTAGGTTCGTTGGTCTCATCACACATGAACGAGTCTAGTAGAGTCTTAAGGAACGGTAGGGGGACGCCTTTACTTTTCTTTGAGAAGCTATAAGACTTTAGGAAAATTCCATTCTTTCTTTCTTTCTTTCGTGCTACTACTTGAATCCTATTGGTATCTAGGTGATACAAATTGGTATCTGACCATCTTTACTCGATTTCGCAGATGGTTAGAACTAGAGCAACGACTGCGCCAACACCAACACCGCAAGACAAGAAACGTCTGAGCCAGCCACTGGGGCTGTGGCTCGAGGAAGAGCAACGGCAAGAGGCCGTGGTAGAGGTCGTGGGAGGTTGTCCTCTAGAGGGAGAGGACGAGTACCTAGCCCATCTGATTCTAGGGCGGTGACTCCTCCACCGACTGAGGAAGTAGTAAGAGAGGGTGAGGAAGGGGAGAATGAACAAGTGCAAAATGATGAATTGCCACCCCAACCTACCCCAGAGATGATCAATCAGGTTCTCGCTTATCTTAGTGGGTTGTCTGATCAGGGCCAGACACCTCCAGTGTTTTCTGCACCAGCACCTCAGGTTCCGGAGGTACAACATGCGGCTACTATGGCTCCTCGTATGGATGCCTCATTGGACATAGGCACGTATCCACGTCTGACTACTGGGCCTATAATGACAAATGATCAGCATGAACTTTTCAGTAAGTTCTTGAAATTGAAACCTCCAGTCTTCAAGGGTGCTGAATCTGAGGATGCTTATGATTTTCTAGTTGACTGTCATGAGCTACTACACAAGATGGGTATAGTAGAACGGTTTGGTGTTGAGTTCGTGAGTTATCAGTTTCAAGGGAACGCCAAAATGTGGTGGCGGTCACATGTTGAGTGTCAACCAACAGAGGCACCACCTATGACTTGGACCTCATTCTCTAGCTTGTTTATGGAGAAGTATATCCCCCGGACTTTGAGGGATAGGAAAAGGGATGAGTTCTTGAGCCTAAAGCAAGGTAGGATGTCGCTTAATGCATATGAGGCTAGGTTTCGTGCACTATCCAGGTATGCCACTCAACTTTGTTTCAGTCCACAAGAGCGGATTCGCCGGTTTGTGAAGGGGTTGAGGTCAGAGTTGCGGATTTCGGCCTTACAGGTAGCGGCTACGGTAAAATCCTTCCAAGAAGTGGTAGACTTAGTGGTAGAGGTGGAAGGAGTGAAGCCCGATGACTTCACCTCGATATCGACATCAAAAAGGTTTCGAAAGGGAGGTGAGTTTAATGGTTCTTACCCTAGAGTACAGGGTTCCGGAGGTTACTCAGTCCGACTGATTCAGTCTTCACTACAGACTGTAGTTGGGGGTCCAACTCAGACCGGTCAACACTTCCCTGAGAGACCTATGCATGAACCCAGAGAGTGCTATGGATGTGGGGAGATTGGACATATTAAGAGATATTGTCCAAAATAGATTTACCGACCCCCAATAGCTAGAGGTAGAGGTGGTTATGGAAGAGGCCGTCATTCTGGAGGACGCGGTGGTCGAGATAATGGTGGTCACCAAAACGACCGGGGTGATGGGCAAACTGGAGCCACTACATCACAACATGGTAGGGGCAATGGACAGACAAGTAATGGGGCCCATTGCTACGCTTTTCCTGGGAGATCTGAAGCGGAGACATCAGATGCTGTCATCACAGGTAATCTTTTGATTTGTGATTGCATGGCTTCTGTATTGTTTGATCCTGGATCCACATTTTCTTATGTATCTTCCTCATTTGCTAATGGTCTAAATTTACGTTGTGAATTACTTGACATGCCTATTCGTGTTTCTACCCCGGTGGGTGAGTCTGTGGTAGTTGAAAAGGTATATAGGTCTTGTTTGGTGAACTTTGTGGGGAGCAACACTTATGTAGATTTGGTTATCTTAGAAATGGTTGATTTTGATGTAATTCTGGGTATGACTTGGCTTTCTCCGCAATTTGCGATCTTGGATTGTAATGCTAAAACGGTGACGTTAGCCAAGCCTGGGACAGATCCGTTAGTGTGGGAGGGTGACTACACTTCCAATCCGGTGCGCATCATCTCCTTTATTCGTGCTAAGAAAATGGTTAGTAAAGGGTGTTTAGCTTTCTTGGCACATCTCAAGGATGACACTACTCAAGTACCCTCGATTGAGTCGGTTTCGATAGTCCGTGAGTTTTTGGATGTGTTCCCTGCAGATCTTCCTGGTATGCCACCAGATAGGGATATTGACTTCTGCATCGATCTTGAACCGGGCACTCGCCCCATTTCTATACCCCCTTATAGGATGGCTCCCGCAGAGTTAAGAGAATTCAAGGCCCAACTTCAAGAGTTGCTAAGCAAAGGCTTCATTAGACCAAGTGCATCTCCTTGGGGTGCTCCGGTTTTGTTTGTGAAGAAGAAGGATGGGAGTTTTCGGATGTGCATAGACTACCGGAAGTTGAACAAGGTAACCATAAAGAACAAGTATCCTCTTCCTCGTATTGATGACATGTTCGATCAGTTACAAGGTGCTTGTGTCTTCTCTAAGATTGACTTGAGATCCGGTTACCATCAATTGAAAATACGGGCAACGGATGTGCCAAAAACTGCTTTTAGAACCAGGTATCGGCATTACGAATTTGTAGTGATGTCTTTTGGTCTTACAAATGCCCCTGCTGCGTTCATGAGTTTGATGAACGGGATTTTTAAGCCATATTTGGATCTCTTTGTGATCGTATTTATTGATGATATACTGATATACTCTAAAAGTAAGGAGGAACATGATGAGCATTTGAGAATGGTATTGGAAATGTTGAGGGAGAAAAAGCTTTATGCCAAGTTCTCTAAGTGTGAGTTTTTGCTAGATGCAGTGTCCTTCTTGGGGCACGTGGTTTCTAAGGATGGAGTGATGGTGGATCCTTCTAAGATTGAGACAGTGAAAAATTGGGTAAGACCTACTAATGTGTCAGAAATAAGGAGCTTTGTTGGGTTAGCTAGCTACTACCGCCGATTTGTCAAGGGATTCTCTTCTATTGCTTCCCAACTGACGAACTTGACCAAGCAAAATGTTCCATTTGTATGGTCAGACGAGTGTGAGGAAAGCTTTCAGAAGCTCAAGACTCTGTTGACTACTGCACCAATTCTCACCTTGCCAGTGGAAGGTAAGAATTTCATTGTCTATTGTGATGCATCCTATTCGGGTTTGGGTGCAGTGCTAATGCAAGAGAAGAATGTGATTGCTTATGCTTCAAGACAATTAAAAGTGCATGAACGTAACTACCCAACTCATGATTTGGAATTGGCCGCGGTAGTGTTTACACTAAAGCAATGGAGACACTATTGATATGGGGTTAAGTGTGAGGTCTACACGGATCATCGTAGCCTTCAGTATGTCTTTACTCAGAAAGATTTGAACTAGAGACAGAGGAGATAGATGGAACTACTGAAGGATTACGACATCACTATTTTGTATCATCCGGGGAAGGCGAATGTTGTAGCGGATGCTTTAAGTAGAAAGGCGGGAAGCATGGGAAGTCTAGCTCACTTGCAAGCTTCTAGACGCCCATTGGCTAGAGAAGTTCAGATTCTGGCTAACGACCTTATGAGATTAGAAGTAAATGAGAAGGGAGGATTTTTAGCTTGTGTGGAGGCAAGATCTTCCTTCCTTGACAAGATTAAGGGAAAGCAATTTAATGATAAAAAATTGATCCGGATCCGAGATAAAGTGTTGCAAGGAGAGGCTAAAGAAGCGACAATCGATGAGGAAGGTGTTTTGAGGATTAAGGGAAGGGCATGTGTACCCCGCGTCGATGATTTGATCAACACTATTCTGATAGAGGCTCATAGTTCAAGGTATTCGATACATCCGGGTGCAACCAAGATGTACCGTGACCTAAAGCAACACTTTTGGTGGAGTAGAATGAAGTGTGATATTGTGGATTTTATTGCCAAATGTCCAAACTGTCAACAAGTGAAGTATGAACACCAAAGGCCCGGAGGAACACTTCAGAGAATGCCCATTCCCGAATGGAAGTGGGAAAGTATTGCAATGGATTTCGTGGTTGGTCTTCCAAAGACATTGGGAAAGTTTGATTCTATTTGGGTAATTGTTGATAGGTTAACTAAGTCTGCTCACTTCATTCCGGTCAAGGTGACTTACAATGCAGAGAAGTTAGCCAAACATTACATCTCGGAAGTGGTGCGATTGCATGGGGTTCCACTCTCCATTATATCAGATAGAGGTACGCAGTTTACTTCTAAGTTTTGGAAAACATTGCATGCGGAATTGGGTACTAGGTTGGACCTTTGTACTGCGTTCCATCCTCAGACCGATGGTCAGTCTGAGCGAATGATTCAAGTATTGGAAGATATGCTTCGTGCATGTGTGATAGAATTTGGTGGTCATTGGGATAGGTTCTTACCCTTAGCGGAGTTCTCCTACAACAATAGCTATCACTCAAGTATTGATATGGCTCCATTTGAAGCATTGTATGGTAGGAGGTGTAGGTCCCCCATTGGTTGGTTTGATGCATTTGAGGTTAGACCTTGGGGTACTGACCTTTTGAGGGATTCATTAGAGAAAGTGAAATCTATTCAAGAAAAGTTGTTAGCGGCGCAAAGTAGGCAAAAGGAATATGCAGATCGAAAGGATAGAGACTTGGAGTTCATGGAGGGTGAACAAGTCTTGTTGAAGGTTTCGCCAATGAAAGGGGTGATGCGGTTTGGTAAGCGAGGTAAACTTAGCCCAAGGTATATTGGTCCATTTGAAGTACTTAAGCGAGTAGGGGAGGTGGCTTATGAGTTAGCATTGCCTCCAGGGCTGTCCGAAGTACATCCGGTATTCCATGTGTCGATGTTGAAAAGATACCATGGGGATGGAAACTACATTATCCGTTGGGATTCAGTTTTGCTTGATGAGAATTTGTCTTACGAGGAGGAACCTGTTGCCATTCTAGATAGAGAAATTCGCAAGTTGAGATCAAGGGAGATTGCATCCATCAAAGTTCAATGGAAGAATCGACCCGTTGAAGAAGCCACTTGGGAGAAGGAGGCAGATATGCGAGAAAGATACCCACATCTGTTTACAGATTCAGGTACTCCTTTTCGCCCTTGTTTTCCTTCTTGTGATCGTTCGGGGACGAACGATGGGTAAATTGGTATCTATTGTAACGACCTGTTTAGTCATTTTGAGCAGCAAATTTTATTTCTGGAAAAAATAGGCTGAGGCGACGGACCCCACGACGGACCGTCATGGGCACGACGGACCGTCGCAGGGTCCCGTTTCAAAACACTTAGAAAATCTGAAATTGGGTACTGAAAATCGACTCTCTGAACTTCGTAACGAAATGGCAGGACGGACCGTCACAGAGTCTTTAGTGGAAATCCAGTCTCTGAGCCTTGCGACGACCTGCAGAACGGACCGTCGCAGGCACGACGGGCCGTCGCAGGCACGACGGGTCGTCGCAGGTTGCGCAATCCCAGTCTGGGTCGGATTTCTTTATACGTTTTAAGGGACGTTTTTGACTATTCCTGCTTTAATTATAAAGTTAGTGGGTTAATTCTAATAAGTCTAATTACTTGGGGGTTAAAAGAGGTAACCTTAATTTAATTAGTGGGTTATTATTGCCATCTTTTATTCTTAATTATATACTAATTAGGGTAAAAGAAAGAGGGTTTGAATAAAGAAAATAGAAAGAACAAGAGAAAGAGGGAGGAAATCGAACGAGAAAGAGGAGAAACGAAGAGAAACAAAGCTTGGGAAATTGCTTGCTTGATCACTAATCTTCGGTGGAGGTAGGTTATGGTTATTTTTATGCTATTCGTAGTAAACTCTTAATAGCGAATGATATATATTGGTAGTATTGTAAACCCTTCTATATGCTTAATTGTATGCTGTCATGAATGTGATTATGTAATTGTGATATAATAAGCATGATGAAGCTATTGAATCCTAAATCTTGAAAAGAAACCCTAATCTACTTTGTTAATGATGATGCCTTGGTATAAAAAGGCTTGATGAACGAAAGTAGTGAGATTAGGGGATCGGGTGCCACGTTCCGGTACCAGGATAGTATATGAGGATCGGAGTGTCACGTTCCGACACCAGGATAGTATATGGATCGGGTGCCACGTTCCGGTACCAGGATAGAATATGAGGATCGGAGTGTCACGTTCCGACACCAGGATAGTATATGGATCGGGTGCCACGTTCCGGTACCAGGATAGAATATGAGGATCGGAGTGTCACGTTCCGACACCAGGATAGTATATGGATCGAGTGCCACGTTCCGGTACCAGGATAGAATATGGATCGGGTATCACGTTCCGACACCAGGATAGAATGAGGATCGGAGTGTCACGTTCCGACACCAGGATAGTATATGAGGAGCGGAGTGTCACGTACCGACACGAGGGGAATAAAGATAATGAATCTTGAAAGATGATAATATATTCAAATCTAATGAACCTAATTCCCAAATGAGTATGATGAGGAGGCGTGAGTCCTCATCGATGTGCTTGGTGTTGTAACCAAGGGTTATGGTAACTGTAAATGTTGCATGCTAAGGATATTAGTTGATTTTATGATATTGCTTAATAAATACTATTTTCTATTTTGAGTTGGCCGATGATATCTACTCAGTACCCGTGTTTTGTACTGTCCCCTACTTTTATGTTTTCTTCTTGTTTATTTGTGGAGTGCAGCAAACGTGCCGTCATCTTCGACTCAACAGTAACTCTAGCCAGTCTTCATTACTCCGGATTTCAGGGTGAGCTAATGCTTCTAGCTTGGACTGGATCTTCCTCTTCACGTCTTGATGCCTTGATGTTCCGGCATGGACTAGCTTTTACTTGTTTTAGCTTTTAGAATACTCCTAGTTTAGTCATTTGATTATAGATGTTCTTGTGATGATAACTTCCAGATTTTGGGGAATAATAGTTATTGAATTGGTTTTTATTTAATGAGTTTAAGTCTTCCGCACTACTTCTGTTGATATTATATTGAAATGTTAGGGTTTAGATTGGTTGGTTCGCTCACATAGGAGGGTAAATGTGGGTTCCAGTCGCGGCTCGGTTTTTGGGTCGTGACAAGCTTAATCCATTTTGCTCTTGCTTTTTGCCTAAGAGCACTTTCCTCAATCAAAGACCACTTTTCAAGTTTTGTTAGGAGTTCTTTTTCTTTAGTAACTAAATCATCATTTTCTTGGTTACAAAGCTGATTTGAATATCTGGAAGATCATTTCTAGCTTCCTCAATCTGCTTGCCTATATATTTAAACTCTCTCCTATTCAGCTGCTTCAAGACAGGCTGAAGAGCTTTCAACTTTTACCACACCATCTTCATTGCATCCCTTCCTTTCTCCTGCTTCCACACTTTCTCCACCAGTTCTAAGAAAGATTCATGTTCAATCCATACATTAAAGAACTTAAAACTTGCTCTTAATGCATCATTCCCAAAGGCTCTATCAATCCTGCTTGAGATTCTAGCATTACCAATCTGCTTATTATTCCAAGTATAGTAACTACCTTTCCATTGTAATTCATTAATGCCCATAACCTTGACACAGTCTGCAAAATCCTTTATCTCATTCAAATTAACAGGAGCTCCAGCTAGTCTATCCTTGGGTGACAAAAGAGCATTAAAATCTCCTATTATGATCCATGATTGTGTAACATTTTGAACCATCATGTTCATATCAGTCCATAAACTCTTCCTCTGCTCTATAGTATTAAATCCATATACTACTGTGAGATTAAACTGATACCCTTTACTTCTTTCATTTATATGACAATGTATCATCTGAGCTGAACTACTTATTAGCTT